>PITA01000028.1:436388-481592 GCA_004023965.1 Spilogale gracilis
TTGACAGAGAGAAACACAGTGAGAACACAAGCAGGGGGAGTGAGAAAGGGAGAAGCACAGTTCCCGCCCAGCAAGGAGCCTGATCCAGGCAGGATCCTGGGACACCTGGGATCATGACCTGAGCCAAAGACTCCAACTGAGCCACCCAGGCACCCCTGTCATTCTTGTTATACCTTTGATAAGAACGCTGATTTCCTTCAGCAGCTATGACCCCTTCCATAATCCTTTCATTATTCTCCTCAACCTTGAGTCTGAAGTTGATGGGATGGTCAGAGCACTCACTGAGGGAGGAAACTTCCTTTGGGCTCTAGCCTTAAGTGGTGAGAGCATTCCTGACTCAGAGATGCTCAGGGATGGGCTGAAATCTAGGCTCAGTAAAAGGTTGGAACACTATTCCCCAGGCTCCCACCTGTGACACAGAGTGAAGGGGCAGAAGGTAGGGAAATCCAGATCTGGGGCAGGAGACCGTCCCTGAGTCTGCCAATAATAAGAGCTAAACTTCAAATTGCCCAATACTCTAGGAAGTGTTCACATCTAACTTATTACATTCACAACTCTAGGCTGTGTGATCATCACCTCTGTTTTATAGGTGGAGAAACTGAGACACAGAGTAAAGAAACTTGCTCTTCCCTGGGCTCACAGTTAAACAGCTGAGCTGATTTTGAATCCAGGCAGTTTGCTCCAGAGTCTATGTTCTTGACAACTGTGATCTAACATCTGTCTTTCTAATGCCTGCTTGGGGATTACTTTGACTTATTTTATTTTATTTTTTTGGTGGCCTAATAAAGCAAGTGAGCCCTGATTTGGGACAAAGTGTAGAACTTAGTTTGTGGGGCTCATTTTATTTCGCCTCCCAATAGTAAAGATTCTTTGCTTATAAAATAACAGGTTTATTGTATTTAGAAAATTGCTGTCAATTGTCATGAATACATTGGCTCCATGCTACATGAATTTGTCTCCAGAAATGTTACCAGCACAAACATTAAGAACTTTCCTATAGCCTGCCAGGGGAGTGTTGCTTGAACTCAGTAAAAGGTGCCCCATTGGGACGTGTCTTCCCAGAGCCCTTGGACCCAAAGCATCTTCTTGTGTCCTCCAAGGTGTCAGTCTCCTCATTGATCACCTGCTCTGGGTGCCCACCAGCAACTTGTCTCCCCCTGACTATCATGAGCTGTCACAGGTTAATTTTCTTGCTGAGTCAGACAATCAGTCTTAATTGCCTGTTTCCACCTCCAGCTGTGTCTCTTCCTTGTAGGAGGAAAAACCTCTCCCTCAGAGCTTGGTGACTGCCCATGAAGCCCTCGGATCAGATGCCCAGGGTGGCAGTGCCGGCCACCTGGCCTCTCCTAGCAACCTGTTCTCCTACCCTCACTTTGTCTTCTTCTCATAGCTAGCCAGTTCCTTGTCCTCCATGTGTCCCTCCAGACTCATCCATTCTTCCTACACTGCCACCGGCCCTGGGAGGCTCACCTGTTTGGATCTCATCAGAGGGCTCCGTGGAAGGGGAGAAGCTTGAGCAGAAGACCTGGTTGAGGTCAGGATGTTTATCCCCCTGGCAGCCTCCCTATGGCTTCTCCTCAGGTTCTTTCAGATGTGAGGTCAGAGCTCCTGTCAAGGGAGCCCTTTTCTCATGACTTTTTCAGAGTTCGGCTAAGCACTCCCCCAGTTGATGCTACGGAGTGTGATAGATTGGATTATTGGCCCCAGTTCCTTGTCCCTCCTGGTATCCCTGCTTTTTGCCTGCATGTGACTTTGCAACTGCTTCCATGAAAGGAGGGGTCTATTGCCCCTTGCCTTTGGGCTTGGTTCTATGACTTGCGTTGGTGGATGAGTGGAACCAGGAGTTGTTGCCGTTTCTCAGCCCAGGCTTTCAGAAGCATCATGTGTCTCTGTGTGCTTCTTTTGTGCCTCTGCCATTTCTGTAAGAAGAGTTTCCCCCGGGCATTGCTGCCTCTTCAGTCTGGGCCCTAGAATGAGCTTATGTGGAACGGACCGGCTCTTGATCTTTAGAGAGGAGGCAAGCCCAGTTGGACACTGGCTTAAAGCAGAGACACTGCTGAGCCAGCTGACCTGGCTTCCCACCCCCCATCCCCCTAATGCGTACTTCTAGCTGCACTGTGATAAAGGTTGGTCACACCCTGCTGTTACTAGCACCAGGGTTGCTGCACTGTGCTTTGTGCATCCCCGACTCCCTGCTTGTACACTATAAATACCCCCTTTACTAAACCCTTGGAGAACCATCCTAATTTGAGTGTCATCTGTTTCCCATGGTGACACTGAATGAATGATACAGGCACAGGGCCCAGTTCTTCCTCGTCCCTCCATCACATTGCCAGCAAAGCTCAAAGTATGACATTAGATGCCAGGTGACCCCTCTTCTTTTGTTCCTGCTTGCTACTCAATATTCAATGGAAACTCTGGTCTTAAAGGCCACTAATGACATTTCATTTTATTCTTTTTATTTATTAATTTGTTTTTAATCTTTCAACATTTTATTTAGAAAAAAATTCCAAACATATACAGAAACAAAGGTATCATAAGGGACACCTTGGACCTGTGGCTCAGCTTTGACAATGATCAATATGTTGCCAGTCTTATTTCCTCTCCTGTTTTTTTCTTTCTTCTAAATCTAATGACTTTTCAATTTTCAGGGGGAATCCAGAGGTCCCATCTTAGCTCCAGTCCTCTGTGGTCTCTCCCTGGTGTTTGCTACTGTGGCTCACCCTTCTTTCTCTGCCCATTGCTGTCTCCAAATCTCTTTTTTCTCCTGTGATTGCTCTCTGTTTCCTGTTTTAAAATGTCAGTTCCTCTCCCACCTTTTTAAAAAGATCTATTTATTTATTTTGAGAGAGTGTGTGTGCTGAGAAGGGCAGAGGGGGAGAGAGTCTTAGGCAGACTCTGCACTGAGGACAGAGCCTGACCCAGGGCTTGAGGTCACTACTTTGAAATCATGACCTGAGATCACAATCTGAGCTGAAACCAAGAGCCAGATGCTTAACCAACTGGATCCCCCAGGCACCCCCTGAATGTCACTGTTTCTGAGGGCTTTGTCCTTCACCCATTTTCCTTCTATATTCTCTTCTTGAGATGTCTCATGTGCTTCTATGGTTTAATCTGAGAGCCTGCCCATCCCTGGGCTATATTTCTTGTCTACCCCTAAAGCACCTTTGCTTGCATGTCGGTATGTACTTCACACTGAACATGTCCAGCTGAAACCAAACTCAGTGCCTTCTTCTTGAAACTTCTCCTTCTTCACCTCTTCTTCTGGGTTTCCCATCTCAGTTCAGGAGTTCCCTAGTGTCCAATCACTAGTAATCTTCTATTTCTCTGGCCCAGATCTGACTATTCCACTTCTGAGTGGTCTTTCCAGTTCTTCTCTTGTTTCCTTCTCTGCTTCTGCCTCCTTGGTTCAGGCCCTTAGCATCTCGCAGTTGGGATATTGTAGTGTTCCCTCTGACTAGTTTTTCACAGTCATTCCTCGCCTTAGTGCTAGCATCATTTCCCTAAATCATACACATAATCAAGCTAACCTGGACCCAACTTACCAGTCATTTTTTGGTTCCTTTTTAAATGTATTCTGAACATTTTGGTGTGACAGTGAAGGCTCTTTACCACCTTGCATTTAATCTTACCTCTTTTACTCTATCCTCCAGATATATGGCCCTGCTTATTTCCCCTATAATACACCACATGATTTCATGTAGTCTTTGCTCATACTGATCGCTGCTTTATTTTTTAAGGTAAAAGAAAAATGAGGTTCTTGTTCTCAAACATTAATTTCAAAGTGCCCCTTCCAGAGCCCTTTTGAGATTCTTCTTGGCATCTGAATTTGTTATTCTGGCCAAAGGAAATAGTTAACATGGTATTTAATTTTTTGAGCTTTCTCATTGGAGTTTCTCTTTTCAAAAGGGGCCCATTTGCCATGGCAATGAGTATTAGATCCATAGAAATAGTGTCAGTGTAAAGTTTCTGACTCTTCTGTAGGACTTTGAGTGCCCAAGGCAGGAATGATGTGTTACTCATCTGTTTATATGTCCCCAATGTCTGTCATATAGGAAATACTCCATAAGTATTTGTTGGAATTGCATCTAAATTAGCACTGGGACCAGGAAGGAAGATCTGGAGAGGGCACAAATGTTGTCAGCCAATTTCAGAGAAAGCTGCCAAACACAGAATCTATGAGCTGAGAAGCTGGGGTCACCCCATTCCCTGCAAGCGAGGGCCTCCAAGCCTGTCAGATGTCAGTTGCATTTGCAAAGCTAGGAGTTCAGGTGGAAGGTTGAATTTTTCTTCATTAAACTTGTCATTCCCCACCATGGGGCTCTGACAGGAACCCAAGGAGATGTCAAGCTGAGACAGCTGTTGCCAAACCTGGTGGAGGCATTTCAGCCAGCCGGGGACACAGCTGTTTTCTCAAACTTCATGTGCAACATCCTTCTCTTCTTTAAGGAGGTCAAAATACTTAACAATAAATAGCAAGAGTGAGGCAGTCATGGTATGATGATAGAGACAGATCACATGGATTTCAGAACTCTGGTTCTTATTAGCTGTGTGGCTTTGAGCAAGTTATGTAACCCCTCTGAGCCTCATTTTCCTTATTGAGCAGAGAGCCCAATGTGGGCCTTGATCCCAGGACCCTGAGATCATGACCTGAGCTGAAAGCAGAGGCTTTAACCCACTGAACCAACCAGGCGCCCTCAGCTCTGTTCTTTAGAAACTCTTTTTCTTTTAATCTTTAATTATTTTTTAAGGTAATCTCTACACCCAACATGGGGCTTCAACTCACGACCCCGAGATCAAGGGTTACATGCTTTACCTACTGAGCCAAGCAGGCTCCCCTCAGCTCTGTTCTTAAGGCCTTTTGACAGACTGGATTAAACTCATCCAAATTATGTAGGATAATCTCCTTTATATAAAGTCAACTGATTATATATGTCAATCACATCTAAAAAATACCTTTGCGGCAACACTAGTGTATGGTTGAATAATGGCACAACTTTTAATAGTGTAATATTATTTATATTAATATTACCCTTATTTAAATCTTTAAAAATCATCATACAGATAAAACGCCACATTCAAATACATGTGCTGTTTAGAGTGGCAATGGAATGAATACTTGTGTACTCACCATCCAGTTAAAGAAACAGAATATTAGTCATTTGAAGACCTGTGAGCCTTTTCTCAGTTGTGTCCCCCTCCCTGCTCTATGTAAAGTTTAAAATATGAAAATTTTGTATTGTTATGCATATAGTGATAAACACCAAATTGAATACAATAATTACCTCTGAGAAGGAAAAAAAATGGGATGGGATAGGAACGCACAGGGTTTCAGTTATATTTGTGAGATTTTATTTTCCTAAATGAGGTCAAACAAATGGGCCACATGTTAAGATCTGATTAGGTGTTTGCTATCTTATTCTAGAAGAACACGAGGGGCAAAAAGAGCAAAATGAGCTCGGTGCACAGGTGCTCGGACCAAATTGGGTTAGATTAGATTTTGGCTGCATGACTTATTAATTGTAGAAACTGCTCAAATTAGTTCGCCTCTCTGCAAATTAGTTTTTCTCATCTATAAAATGGAGATCACAATAATAATTTATAGTATTGCTATAAGGATTGCATTAATTAGTTTACAGAAAGCTTTGGAGCAGTGTTTGGCATATAAGCAAACAATGACTGTTAATTATTATAATGTTAGTAAATTTTACACATATCATAAATTTTTCTTAAGAAACTGCAACAATCCTTTCCCCACATTACAAGGTCACAAAAATATGTTTGAAACTCATGAGGCACATGTTTCTAATTTCGAAGTTTTGGTTGCTTGTCATGCACATCACTGGTGGGGGGCTGGGCGACACCCCCTAATCAAATGAATTATTTCTGCAAGACAATGAATATTCACTAAGATAAATAAAGACTAAAAAGATTCATGTCATTTCTGTCAAGTTTTACCACCAAATGAGTTTCCTGCAAACTTTCCAAAACCTCTCAGTTTTCAGAATGGTTTTGGAATCTAGGAATGTATATAAAGGATTGTGGACCTGTGCTATAATGCATCCATCTTATGAGTACTAGTTTGTCTTTAAAAAAGAATGAGGCAGGGGCGCCTGGGTGGCTCAGTTGGTTAAGCGTCTTCCTTCAGCTCAGGTCATGATGGAGGAGTCCCAGGATTGAGCCCCTCATTGGGCTCCCTGCTGGGTGGGAAGCCTGCTTCTCCCTCTCTCACACCCCCTGCTTGTGTTTCCTCTCTGGCTGTGTTTCTCTCTGTCAAATAAATAAATAAAATCTTAAAAAAAAATAAAAAGAATGAGGCAGATCTATACATATTGAAGTGGAAAGTTAAGGTACATTGTTAAGTGATAAAATGCCATATGTGTTGTAGCATTTGGCCAAACAATACATATTATGATACATTTATAAAAGGAGACGTCTACATTTTTATACATATATACGATAAGTGCATTGAAAGAGAACAGAAGGATACTTGCCTAACTGGATAGCGTGGTCACCTCTGGAGAGGGGAGTAGGGGAGCCTAAAGGGCAGCTTTCTCAGCTTTCTTTATAGACTTTAAAAGTTTTAGTCTTTTATGAAGAGATTTTCATCTATATTTGAGTAATAAAAATGGAAAAACTGGTTGGAAAAGTAAATTGAGGCAATATTGTGAAGACCTGAGAAATTTATTTCAGTAAATAAAGGAGCTGTGGACAGTTTTTAAAGTTTATTTATTTCCTTTTAGTAATCTCTACCCAGTGTGAGGGCAAACTCATGACCCCGAGATCAATAATCCCATGCCCCTCTGAGCCAGCCAGGTGCCCCCACTCGTGAGCAGAAGAGTAAGGCTCAGAAGAGAAGTTGGAACTATAAAGTTGGAACTATAAGTATAGAAATTGAGATCCATTCCAGGATTCGTCTGTGAAAATCTTTCCTTGAGTTCCAGCCTTAGGATCAGAAAGAGTAACACTTTGGATTCCTGTTCCCTATGTTTGTAGTTCATGAAGAACCCAAGAGATGGCCTGTGGTAACAAGAGACATGAACCCAAGGCTAACCCTTCTTAGCCTCCACCAGAGACTGTAATGTTCTATGTCACAAAAAGCAGGGGAAGAGAGAACTTCATTAAGGAAATGACCAACAGGATTAAGTGGTATTTTCGTTTTTGCCTCTGTCCAATTTATTCTCCAAACAACAGCCAGAGCCATCTTTCAAAGGCACAAACCTGGTTATGCTGCAACTTCAGTGGTTTCCCTAGGCTCTAAGTAGAGCTGGTGAGGAAGGGCCCTCAGTTTCTTTCTGGTTGTAAGCCTAGAGCTCCCTGGAGTTGTATTTCTCCTTCCTCCCCCTGCTTTGAGAAGTCAGCTCTAGAAAGAGATGCTGACAAAGCAGAGAGCAGCAGAGATGAAAAACAGAGAGAGAGGACTAACAGTATTTAAATCTTTAAATTCAGTCTCACTCTGAGGCCTGGTATGCTGTAGTTCTTTTTGAATTCAGTCACAGTGTTTTTGCCCATGCTAGTTTGAGTTAGATTTCTGTCTCTTGGAGCCCAACAAATCAATTCTGAGTTATATACTCCTCTTCAGTGGTGCATTCCCTAGAACGTTTAACTGGAGCTCAGATTGTATCTGTGTTAGCAGCACATTTGAATTGTTTTGGGGAGGTTTATGAGGATTTATGGGATCTGAAGTCTCTAGTTTCGCCTTATATAAACAAAGAATGCTAGATAACTAAAGGGTAAAGTAATGGGAAGTGACTCAAGGAGTCATTTCGTTTATATCTTGAGATACATCTGGTCATTGTGGTAGTCGTTAGGGCTGCTTACCATAATTCCGGTTCCTCTTTCAGTCATCAGTCAATTGGATGTAGCCATGTGATGTGTTTTTTAAAGACTTTATTTTTTAGTAATCTCTACACTGACAAGGGGGTCAAACTCATGACCCTGAGATCCAAAGTCCCGTGCTCTACTGACTGAGCCCACCAGGTGCCCCACTGTGTGATTTGTTTCGATGAATGGAATACAGGTGGAAGCCACATGTGCCACTTCTGGACAGAATTTTCAAAAGATTGTGTGTGATTTGCATGTTCTCCTTCTCCTACTCTGGAGATGTTTGTGGAAGCTCACAGTGAGATCATCTGAGTGATTCTAATAGGTTGAGACCCCCTGCCAGCCCACGTTGGTCAAGTAGAGGAGAAACAAATGTTTGTTAAGTCACTGAAATTTTGGGGTTGTTTGTTACCATCATAAAACCTGTCCTATCCTGATTGATACAACCATTAAAAAAAATTGAGTATTACAAATTCTGGAAAACTTTGAGTTTGTACTTGAGGAGAATCTATAATGAACATAATTATGGAGACAGTGGAATTAAAGATTTCAACAGATGTTTAGAAGAAACATTTCCTCCAACTAACTGCGTCATATTTTGTAGACCTTATTTTTGAACTTGATCTTGAACTCATAATCCTGACATCAAGACTCACATGCTCTACTGACTGCACCAGCCAGGCACCTCATTGTTTGCGTTTATAAAACAAAATTTTATACGTAGAGAAAATGGGCTTTAGGCATATTTACTGTATTATTTATTGGAAGTAAGCTATACGGTGATTTCCAATGAAATTGGGTGAGTTAACTCACCCAGTTTAAAGGACAGAGGCTTACAGTCATATCCTAACCTACAGTGCATTTATAGCTCTTTATGTGTCTATGTAAAAAATCACTGTATAAGAGCACCTTATAATTATTAAAATTTCTATCGTTTTTGCAATTGTACTAATTCAAGTTGGGATTATTCAATTTCCCCAAATTTGGTATATTGGTTTTGTTATTCATCTTATTTATCGTGGCTTGTTATAGGAGAGGAAATGTACATTCAAACAATATGTTGATGCCAAGATGTTGGAGCACCTAGGTCCACCTGAATAATTTCTTTTTTTTAAAATAGTTTGGCAGCTTTTTTTTTTTTTAAAGATTTTATTTATTTATTTGACAAAGAAACACAGCGAGAGAGGGAACACAAGCAGGGTGAGTTAGAGAGGGAGAAGCAGGCTTCTGGCTGAGCAGAGAGCCTGATGTGGGGCTCGAGCCCGATGTGGGGCTCGATCCTGGGTCTCCAGGATCATGACCTGAGTCGAAGGCAGTCACTTAACCAACTGAGCCACCCAGGTGCCCCACACCTGAATAATTTCTTGATGCTTGTGAGCAGGTGTTAACAATACATCACAAGATGCCAAGATTCCACAAGAAGGTAAAAAAAGTCAGATGAGACTCTCAGAACGTAGTAGCTCCAGCTTGAAAGTGAAGTTCAACTTTGTCGATGGTTCAGTATGTGCGTGTGTGTGCATGTGCTTACATGTGTCTTAAATTTAGAGACGAGTTACATTGTAATTCATGATATCAGGGGTATCACAGAGCTATAAAATTCTTATGATTCTGTGAGCCAAACTGTCTTTGGTTTCTTTAATCATCCAGGGAACCCAGGGAGGCCACAGCTAGGAAGGGGAAAGGAAATCCCAGAAGTGGTAACATTGATATTTTTTTAAAAAAATTTTTAAAAAGATTTTTATTTATTTGACAGAGAGAAACACAGTCAGAGAGGGAACACAAGCAGGGGGAGTGAGAGAGGGAGAAGCAGGCTTCCTGCCGAGCAGGGAGCCCGATGTGGGACTCGATCCCAGGTTTCCAGGATCATGACCCGAGCCGAAGGCAGTCGCTTAGCCAACTGAGCCATCCAGGCGCCCCAACATTGATATTTGTGTAGAATTATCTTGTGCAGAAATCTGGCAAGAATAATATAATTGTAGCTTTCATTGACCTTCCATTGGTCTTTCATATCATAAGCTGAATATAGACACTACATTATTGATAATTCTACAAAAATGCATTTTAATACCCCTCAAGAATTCAGGATTGATAGAAATTGTACTCTATTCTAATGATCTGAAACTGCAGACGAAAATGGTTGCCTGCCTTCATAGGACAGGAGATAAGTGTCTTCCTGAGTATTGATGATATGGTTTTAATGTCATTGTCTAAGAGTGGCCTCAATAATTGATTCTGAGTAACTAACCACTGTCAGTGTTGTTGATGCAAAGCGTTCCAAAGCTAACATCATTATCATTAGCAGATATTTCCCAAAATTCAATTGATCTAAATAAATAACAAAACCAAACAAAAACAACAATCACAATAAAACAACCCAAATCCAAAGAACATAGAGAGCCATTTCGTTTGCTTGGGGCTAATTTATCCTGCCAAATTCACTCAGAAGCCATGTGATTTACTGATATATTATTGAGAGTTTGTAATAACTATTGGGATGACTGTTAACATCTGCTTTGGATATTTTCTAGTTCAAAATAATCTTAACCATGTTTTGTGGAACACAGCTTTGTGTAGAGGAATCCAGACTGCTTCCTGAAGAAAAAAAAATTGCTGGTATGTTCATCTCTGTGGAGAAGGGGTAACTTCTGATTTGGGTGGAGATCCTAGCTAGTTTCCTCAGTTTTTAAAACAGGATAATGTTATTGCCTGTGCAATTACGTTCTCACACAGCGGTATGCTAGAAATGCCTCTCTCTGATTTAAGAGACTGTGTATATCTCTTCCTACAACTATGGTCAGTGATGTCAAGTTGGTTAGCTTGAAATTGGGCACAGCAGGAGTATTTACCCCAGTGATTCCCAGTGAGGGTCATTTTGACCGGTAGGGAATATTTGGCAATCTCTAGAGACACATTCTGTCATCACAACTGGGGGTTTGCTAGTGACATCTAGTGGGTAGAAGCCAGAGATGCTGCTCAATATCCTACAATGTAAAAGACCCCTCTCCTCAAGAGAATTATCCAGTCCAAAATGTCAATAGCAGTGAGGTGGAGAAACCTTGATTTATACCATAGAAATGAGCAATTTGACAAGTCTATTTAAAAAAAATTATTTTTATTATATTTTTTAGCCATAGCTTATCAACCATGAACTCCCAAAATGAATTCTTACACCTTCATCATTGTATAATCTCTAATTTCCATCAGAAGCCCATGGGGAGAAGCAATGTTGGTAGAAATCTGAAACTGTCTTGTCCCTTGGGTAGTTCAGAGACCATGGTTGGCTTTTTTTTAATTTTAATTTTTATTTACTGTTTTACTTATTTCTTTGAGGGAGACAGAAATAGCAAGAGGCAGAAGCAGGCTCCCCGCTGAGCAGGGAGCCCAAGGCCAGCCTCCATCCCAGGACTCTGGTATCATGACCTGAGCTGAAGGCAGCCACTTAACCTACTGAACCACCAAGGTGCCCTTTTTCTTTTCTTTTCTTCTTCTTCTTCTTGTTCTTTTTCTTTTTTTAAAATAAAGGGCAGATTGCAAATACTTTAGGCTTTGCAGAGCACGTGATTGTAACTATTTGTGTCTGTCATTATAATGTGAATGCATCCACAGACAAAACATAATGAATGAACATGGCTCTGCCCCCCAAAAAACTTTCTTTACAAAGCAGCCACACAGTTTGCTCACTCTTGACTTAGATAGTAGCTTAGCCCCATCTCAGAACTGCCTTCACTGAAATTTTCTTTTGATGCTAAACATTCAGCTTTTATTAAACATGTGAGAAATTACCAAATTACACTTGCTGCAACATTTGGTACCAAAAAAGTCAGTGAGAACATTTTCCACTGGGTCATTATATGCTTTATTCTTAAGGTCTTGCAGTAGAGAATTTCTTAAAATGCTTGACTTCCTGCTGAGGAACTAAATGCTTACTTTTTTTTTTTTTTTTTTTTTCAGATTTTCCTTTGTGTACTAGGAAGCCAAAACTATATTTGATATTCACCTGTAATATTTCCCAGTTTAGTAGTATGAATCAGCTGTGGGAGTTAAAAAAAATGTAGGCTCCTGAGCTCTACTCCAGATCTCCTGAATCTGTCTTCATGGTGGAGGGATGGGGGCCTAGGTCAGTGCTTCCCAAACTTTATGTGCGTAAAAGTCACTTGAGAATCTTGTTAAAAGGCAGATTCTGATCCAACAGGTGTGGGATTCTACATTTCTGAAAAATTCCCAGGTGATGTTGATGCTGTTGGTCTTGAAACCACAATTTGAACTAAAGTCCTTGAACATCAATATTTTGGTAACAAATTCTCCTCAGATTCTTATCACTGAATTGCATCTGAATTGTTTTTCCTTGTAACTATTACATTTGCATTCTTTTTTTGGTTTCTGTTTTAATTTACACTTTGAAATTTCATTGTGTATGTTCTCTTTTAAGTCTCTTAACTCCTTTGGAGGGTGTGAGATGGGCAATAGAAATAAGTCAAAGATGAATGACTTTAAATGCACTTTTTAAAATAATTGTAAAATATAAGTTTAGTCTGATACCAATCAGTTGTAATTCTAATCCATACGTAACAAATAACTAGATTAGTTTTATGTTACTTCTTTAAGACCGGGTGCTTTAAAATTTGGGATCATCGAATTCAGTCATTGAACGTATCAATGTCTGTTTACCGTGTGTTTAACCTTTAAAAAGTTCCCTCTCCAGCTTTTGCTGATGCTCTGGGCCGATATAAAAAAGTCCTCAAGAGGACGATCACTTAGCTTTTACCCTCTGACCTTGTCCAGGGGGGAGTTTGTGCACAGGATCTAGTTCCCTATTAAATGCTATTGCTGTTAACGCCGATGGTCAGCCACAAACAGAACGAGATGGCTGACCCAACAGAAGAGGAATACCTGAACACCCCAGAGCCCTGGAAGTTGTTTGTTATTTGCACAGAAACTCTATGGTTCCGCATGCCAGAGCAGCCAGTCTTACTTCCGGCCTCCTCGTCTGCACTGGCCGACTTGCCGCGCCACGCTTTATGGGGCACACTCCAGCTGCGGGCGGGAAGCCTCTGGGAGGCCATCCGCGGTTGGACCTGAGTGCACCTGTAAAACATCCGTTCCTTCAGTTTACACTCAGGAATTAGTAGGAGTTTTTTTTGCCCATCATTTTGTGTGTTAAGGTTTGTGAGTAAAGGTTATAGGCTATCCCGTTTCGTGGGAAGAAGGGTACCGTATTGACTCTTACTTGTTACGGTGGAGCTTTAGGATTAAAACGCACAACTTCAGCAGGCCTTTTCAGTCTTGCTGTGTATTTTCCCTTGAAGCCCTCAGCGACGGGTAGGAGGTGGCCAAGGAGCCACAGTGGACTGAGTTAGGTGGTAGAAGGTGGACCTTCTGGCCCCGCGTGAAGTCTGTCAGCCACAGATTGAACAGCTTCTTTGGCTGTTTGTTGACCGTATTTGCAATGCCTCCTAGAGTTGTGAGCAGAAGTGGAAAGAGGACGCCATGCACCAACGCTTGTGGGATTAGGCTTGTTCTGGAGTGGTCAGCCATGATCCCGTGTCAGGAGGGCAGCGCCTTCTGCTCTTGGATCCTGGTTCAGTAAGTATGTTAAATTTCCTTTGTCACTAGGTGGCAGAATATAATTAAGATGTCAGAATTTTCCCCATAACGTTGGACCTCCTTCATTACTTTGCAGTATTTGCTAATGCCACTTAGGGCTGAGGCAATGAAATAAAAATTCCTTCTGCAAACACTTCCTAAATTATCTAGGATTTTACTTCTTTTTTCATTTAACTAGCTTGCCTCTTAGGGTGAGGCATCCTTAACATAAATTACATTCTATTCCTAAGGGCTACTGTTTGGACAATCCGAGCTTCTTACTTTTATGTATTGTTTTGTTCTTCTCTAGCTCTGTCTCTTTTTAAAGTAGGCTCCATGCTTAAGGTGGGGCTGGAACTCCCAACTCTGAGATCAAGAGTCACATGCTCCACTCACGGAGCCAGCCAGGCACCCCTTTATTATTCTTTTGAAGCAAATCCCAGACATTGTTTCACTTTGTTTATACCTATTTCAGTAGGTATCTGTAAAATAAGCACTTTTGAATCTGTGCAGTTTTGATGATTTACACAATCAAATATGGAAATATATTTTTTGCTTCATAGTGTAAAGATACACACGGTTATTTGCAAAAGCCTAGCCCAGAGGTTGGGTCTTGTCTGACTGGAATGGGCCAGTTCCCCTGTTTATGGAATCTGGAATATATTCTGATGGGTAAAATGTATCCCTGATTCAGTGTGAATCACCTTTCAGCCCTCGGATGAGTGTATACAGAGTTTAAAAATGAACAGAAAGCAAGATCAAATGTGTGGTCGGCATATACAATTAGAAAATCTCCTCCAATACCAATCTTTCACATGCCCTTTGCTTCATTTTCAGTTATTAGAGGGCTGGGAAGTCTTCAGCTAAATCTGTGGCGCTTGCTTCTGGGGTCTCAGTCTTGCTTCTGGAGTCACAAGACTGTGTCAGGCTTGTGCTGTATTTCCTGCCCTACCAGGGCCAGTCTCAGTGCTTACGTCTTCCTTAGCAAGAGGGTTCTCCTTCCTCATTTCTGCCTGATTAGCACTGGCCCACAATACCCTTTCTACGCCTTTGCCTTTGCGGGATTGAGTACACCTTTTCTGCAAGGGTTGCTGTGTTTTCCTCTCTCCTCACTTCCTCTTTAAAATCTTATTGTTTTATGAAGGCCCCAGTTGATTCCCCTTTCTATAGTGCTAATACCACAAATTTGGCTGGTCTGCCCCACTTCTGTTTTTCCACTTCTACTTCCCCATATGCTGGATGTTTGCTGCATACCAGGGACTACACTAAGTGCGAGGAATATAAGAAGGAGTGAATCAGAACCCTGCCTTTGAAGAGCTTACTGCTTGACTGGGGGGGTGAGGTTAGCAGGGGTGTGGAGCAGAAATGAGAGCAGTGCAACATGATGTGTGCCTGAAAAATTGTAGGCACAAGTGATATGAGAACTTAGAAGAGGAATGGGCTTAACTGTGCTTGGCAGGGAGGCCAGAAAAGGCTTGTCCAGGGTCAGCATTTTCTTTCTGTTTTTATATTTAATTTAATGTGTTCTGTTTATTTTATTTTTATTAACTTGTCAGGTTATACATTGATATAGTTCAAATATACTATAAAGTTAATTTGTATATATATCACCTCTACTCCCTATTACTCTTCTACCCATATCCCATGCTGTCCAAAGGCAACTACCGTTATTAGTTTCATATGTGTCCTTTCAGAATTTCTGTATGCATACACAAGCAAATATAAATAATTTTTTTCTTTCTCCTTTTTTGTTTCAGAAGCGGCATAGTATACTTACTGTCTGTATTTTGCTTTTTTAACTTAATATTATCATTTAGTGGTTAAAAAATGGACTCTGAAATCAGGATACTTGCATTCAAACCCCTGTTGTATAATTTAGTATCTGTATGAACTTGGCAAGTTACTTAACTCCTCATTGCTTTAGGAGTTTCTATGCGTGTATATGAGGTTTTCAGAATCTTGCAACTTTATTGTATACTAAAATATTTTATGGACATTCTATTGTGTTCTCTTAGTCTTGTCTATTCATGTACCAATATCACACTGTTTTAATTTTTGAGCTTTTTCATTATGTTTACTATTTGGT
This sequence comes from Spilogale gracilis, assembly GCA_004023965.1. NCBI lineage: Eukaryota > Metazoa > Chordata > Mammalia > Carnivora > Mephitidae > Spilogale > Spilogale gracilis. The sequence continues at coordinate 451,882 of PITA01000028.1, forward strand.
AGGGCTAGTCCCCAGATGGGAACTTGAAGGATGACTGGAATTCCCTAGGAAGAGATGGCAACACCAGTGACAACTGATGTTATTAGTACAAACTGTTTACACCACCACCACGACCATTTTATTGTATGTCTACAGTATGTGAGATGCTCTAAGTCATTCCTGTTTGCTTCTGACTATGTTTGTTTTCCCTTTGCTTTGAAAATTTGCCTCTTCATTTTAAATATATTTATTTCATTGTAGATAACCTTTTAAGCCACTTTAAGTCCTTTTGGAAGCAAGGAGAGGCATAAATAGAAAAAGACTGGGAACTGTATTAGGTTACTTTGCATAATAAGTCCCCAATTCTTATAACAACACTATAAGGTAGATATTATTATCCTCTTTTTATAATTGAAGACACTAAAGCCTGGAGAAGTCAAGTGATTTTCTCAAGGTTATATAGCAAATGAGTGTAGATTCAAAATTCAAACCAAAGTATATTGGTGTTATAGTCTTTGTGGTTCCTTCATACTGGATGAAGTTCTTTATTAGGGTTCTGATAAAGACAGCAGGAAGAGTAGCTGAGAAAGAAACGGAATCCATAATAGGGAACAATTATACACATTTTTTTCTTACTGGGTAATATATGCATATAGTAACTGTGGACCATGTAAAATCATCACTACCATGTGATTTGCGTGTTAACTCATTAATTCATCAAACATATCCAGAGTCTACCATGTCAGGCACTTTGCTAGGTGCTGGAGATACAGTGACACATGGGATCTGGTCCCTTGCCTGTAATTCCTCCTGTGGGAGTTAACTAGCATGTCTTTCTGGTCTCAGCCCTCTTCATTCATTGCACTGAGGAATATCTAGGCCATTTCTTCATCCTGTGTTTGTGTAAGCCCAAGTTTTTGTTTGAAAGCTGGTAATGAGTATATGATTAACTGGTAACAGCTTCTTGAACTATTGTTTTAAAGATAGTGTAGCTATATCTGGAATCATTGGCAAGGAGTGCAGTGACTTAGTTATGCCTGCCGTGGGGGCAGGAGGGAGAAATGAAGGCAAACAAGCCATGTACTTGTCATACCTGAATTTGTTGTCCTCAATGATCAGTTTCTTTCTGTAGTTGTTATAAATGACACCAGTTGTATTTTATTGCTTGAATTCACCATTTCTTAAATTGCTATGTAAGTTATTCTCCTCTTGGGAAGTCCCGGAGAAAGAAAGCCATTTAACTTGTTGAGACACAGTTTCTCAAGCATATTTTTTGTACAAGGAATATGTCCCTTCATTTCTAATTTCACAATCCATATCAATGCTGGGTGTATCACTTTGTCCCAGTTCTGGAAATCTGTCCACAATCACTGTCAGTGGATGCCTTTGATTTCCCAGTATTGTTGGAGTGACTTCTGTTAGGAAGAAAAACTCCTGGGTTGAATGTTATTCTGTTGTATGGAAGCCCTTTGTTCAGTAATTTCTGTCTCTGTCTTGCTATCTAAAATTTCTCTTGCAACCATAGTTGGAACTAAAATGGTTGCAGCTTTCCTGTCTGGAGTTTTACTGTTTAACTTTTTCAAGACCACACACAAATGAGTTTTTGCATCACTGGGGTGTGTTAGAAGATAATTCTTTTCATTCTGTTTGTTTGCTGAAAGCCATGCTCATTAATGAAAAACTTCCTCTAAGAAGTTAATCCTCAAGTGGCTGTTGCCTCATGGGAAATGCATTTGAACTGCCGAGCAGGTTTCCTCCTGGCCACTTGTGGTTATCTCTCCGGCCATGGAGGGTCGGGAGGTGGTGGCAGTTGTGCAATAGCATGGGGTAGTCATGAGAAGAATATTGCATTTGGAGTCACTAATTCTGGGGGCAAGTCCTGGTACCATTGTGTGGTTACTATGTAAACTTGAGCCAATCAAACTCTGAACCTCAGTTGACCGAACTCTAAAATGATGATTATAATAATTCTAATCTTCCTAATTGAGGGAGTTGTTGAGAGGACTAAATAGGATGATATATGGAAAACATTGATGCAAAAGTAAGTTTTCATTATTAGATGTCTTGCTTTACATTTTTTCTTCTGCTGATGTTCCCATCGCTCTTGTCTTAACCAGATGTAAAATACAGTCTTTATTATGGCTTTTCCTGACATTATTTTTATGAAAAGCTATAGGCCCAATACCTTATACAAGATCAACTTGGTTTTGGTGATAGTCTTCCTCTTGCTTTTTCTTTCACACTGTTCTTGTTCATCATTGTGTGTAGATTTTAAGTACAGTGTACCGTAATCCATAAATTATACCTCAATGTTAATATCTTTTTTTTTTTTTTAGATTTTATTTATTCGACAGAGAGAAACACAGCCAGAGAGGGAACACAAGTAGGGGGAGTAAGAGAGGGAGAAGCAGGCTTCCCGTCGAGTAGGGAGCTTGATGTGGGACTCGATCCCGGGTCTCCGGGATCATGACCTGAGCCAAAGGCAGTCACTTAACCAACTGAGCCACCCAGGCACCCCTCAATGTTAATATCTTTTAACAAGTCTGTGAGGAGAAGGAAAAAAGAGATGCTCTGTTCTACAAAACTTGAGAAAAATTTAATTGAATAAATGCTTCAGGTAACTAAGGCTATGAGAGAAAGGAGAGCCTAACAGAAAAATGATAGTGTTAGAATGGAAGTACCTGTTTGGCAAAATGCTAAGAATCTATACTCTGTGCCTTAACTTAGGTGAGGATGTGAAGAGTTATAACATGCGATCCCATTGCATATTGTAGGTTTGTTTATCCATGCATCAGTTGATGTACACTTGGGTTGTCCTAATAAATATCTTGTACCCCAAACTCCATCTCAGCATCTACTTCTGGAGAGCCCAACTTGCAGCCTATCTACACTTGGGACCCCAGGACCTCAACTTCTACACTAATGGGGGTTACCAAGAAATTCTTCCAATAAAGGTGGTTCTGCTCAAAGAGAAATTCTAGTACCAGATACCAAGATAATAAAAGACTTTCCATAATAGTACTGTAGGACAACATGTTGTCTACTTGGCCATAGAGTAGGCTTCTTTAGGGAGGTGATATAGTGCAGTTGAAATCTGGTGAGGGTACTGGGTGGCTCAGTTGTTTGGGTGTCTGCTTTCAATTCAGGCCATGATTCCCAGGGTCCTGTGATTGAGTCCCACATTGGGCTCCTTGCTCCACAAGAAGTCTGCTTCTCCCTTTGTCCCTCCTCCAACTTGTTCTCTCAATTTCTCTCTCTCTCTCTCAAATAATAAATAAATACATTCTTAAAAAAAAATCTGGTGACAAAGAGGATAGAAGGGCCAGGTGAGAGATGAGGCCAGAAGGACTGCTAGGGGCCACACTGAATGACATTTATGCCATACAAGATATTTAGATCCTTCCTGTAACAGTGGAGGCTCATGTAATGTAGGTAAAATGTGATAGGGTGCGCACCCTCACTTCATATGTGGGTTACAAATGGTGAGCAGTTCTATCTTAGAAGACATTGTGAGTTGACCAGAGTCTGAACGGGAGAATTTGATAGAGAGGAAGAGATGAAATGTAGATTGAAGAAGGACTCAGAATGAATTTCAAGGGTGCAGAACATGCAAATGAGACTGCAGGGAAGGTGGAAAGGAATCATAGAAAGAGAAGCTGTATGGCATATTGGAAAGAATATGGCCCTCGAATCTGATACACCTGGTTTTTTATTTCTCTTTCATCCTGTAGCAGCTCTGTGACTTTAAGCAGATTACCTAAACTTTCATTTTTTAAAAAACGATTTACTTATGTATTTTGAGAGAGAGAAAGTGCAAGCACAAGTGGGAGAGGCAGTGGGAGACAGAGAAAGAATGTCAAGCAGACTCTGCACTGAGTGCAGAGCCCGGCACGGAGATCGACCCCAAGATCCTGTAAATCATGACCTGAGCTAAAACCAAGTGTTGGATGCCCCCCAGGCACCCTAACTTTTCATTTTTAAAAGGAGGGTAATTAATCTTCTAGCATTCCAACCCCCCAGCATTTTGGTATGAATTTGAAGTAACAGACCCTATAGAATGCAACCAGCTCATCTTAGTTCACTTCCCCTGTCCCTATAACCAGGGCAGGCCTGAGAGGCAGGACCTGGGATGGAGGTCCAGAGTTGGGTCATTAGGTAAATAAGGGCAGAAGGCAGGGATAGTAAGGGCTGCTGGGAACCAGGGAGCAGGAAGGGGAAAGGAGAGGAGAGCCAGAACCCAGGGAATCCCAAGGCTGGTCCCAGGTAGGAGAATTAGCTACAATAAGCCCTGGCCTTTTTGAAGGTTCAAACACTCTCTCCCTGATCCACCAACTCAGGCCTATCTGCAACCTCCAATGGTGGCTGTTGGGGTCCATTTGGATGGTGGAGCCTGACAAACCTCACAGTTTTAGAGCCTTTATAACTAGATGAAGCAAAGTCTAGAGCTGTGTTTGGCAGGTGTACCGCCCTCGTATATAGAGAGTTTGTACCAGCTACCTTCTAACTTTCTTGCTTTCCTTTTATTATTTTAAACTCCATTTCACTAATACATGTCCTGGTTTTTAAAAAAGTTACATTGCATGTGCTAATTTTCAGTTCCAAGGGATATATGATTGAGGTCCATGCCTCTGAGCCTCCTTGCCATTCTGTGATGCTGAGACTGGAAGTCAGGGCAAGTTTAGCACCTGCTTTCTGAGCCATTGTGGACATCTGCCATCTCAGAACCTAATCGTATCCATCTTGGAGTCTGCCACTTTTCAGCTGTGTGGAGGTGCTGTCAGCCTCCAAAACCACTAAAATGGTACAGAAAACTGCATGTGAGCCCTTGGGGACACCCTCATCTTCTGTGTGGAGCTATTGCCAGGCTCCAGAGACATGAAAATGATACAGAGCCTGTTTGTTTGACCTGTTGGGATTACTCTTTGGCATTTCCATATATAAAAGTGCAAAAATAATTGAGGTATGTCATAAGGAACCCGAGGCCACACTGAAACCTGAGGTAGTTTCATGCTTTGATGTTTAACTAGAATTTGTGGATATTTGATTGTCTAGTGTTCATTTATTTAGGAAATTGCATTTCATGAACTTTGTGGATGGAGGGTGATAAAATGGCAATGATGTCCCATGATCTGACCTAACATATGCCAGGAGCTGTGCCAGGAGCTAGAGATGCAAAGCAATGAAATGCAGCTTCTGGCCTGAAAGGGCTCACAGAGTCCAGGAAGGAGGACACAGGTAGTTGGAACACAAGTGATACAGCTTCTGTTATAGATGTGTACGCCCCCACAAGGGAAGGACCAAAACAAAGGCTCCTTGGAGAAGCCTCTTGGACTTTAGTAAGTGGAATAAGAGATTTTTGGTGAAGTTCTCAAAATTGACCAGCCATGCTAGGGACACATAGTATGTAGCTTTATGCTGTTCCAATTTAGCTTCAGGTATAACTGTTGTGATAAATCCTTTATTCTGTATCACTCATCATGGCTCTGCTTCTCTGTCCCCTGATGAATGCACATAGTAAGTATCAATTCACCTTATGTTTGATTGACTAATACTTCATTTTTGAGAACCATGGTAAGTAGCACAGGATAATATATTTTCAAACGCCAACATCTATGAAGATATGGCCCCTTGGGTTGACTTGGAGACTGGCTGCCACCCAGCTCCTTACTCAGCAAGTCATGTCTCCAGCTCTTACATTAGGACAGAGGCTATTGTTTAATTCAAGGCAGTACCTTGTAGGGAGCTCCTAATAGGATCTAGGCGCTGTTCTAAGAGTTTTTCATGCATTACTTTACTGAATATTCACAACCTGTGAGGTGGGTATACGGGTTATCCCTATTGTATGATTTAGAAAACTGGGCACAGAGTGGTTAAGAAACCAATACCATATGTATAGTATGACTCATAATGTAAAATATTGCTTGAGACTTCTCATTTTTCTCATTTTGCTAACTTCTCATTTTGGAATAGAGATCCTTGATCTGCATCCCTTTAACTGCTGACTGTCTTCTCTGCCTTTCCCTATCATAGATTGTGTTCCCTAAACCAGAGATAGAGGGCTCTGACCCTTCAGAGGTCCCTAGAAATGAGAGCCTTGAACCTGACTGCTGTCCTGGTGGAGGATCTCCCTGGGCCTGCTGCCCCCATCTAAGCTAGCACTGTGGAAGTCCAGTTGCTGCCAAGCTAGGCCATGGGGAGGGAGGGACTCTGGCTTTCAGAAAAAAAAAAGGGGGTGGGGCCTGCGTGGCTCAGTTGATTGAACAACTGTCTTCGGCTCAGGTCATAATCCTGGAGACCCGGGATCGAGCCCCACATTGGGCATCCTGCTCGGCGGGAAGCCTGCTTCTCCCTCTCTAACTCTCCCTGCTTGTGTTCTCTCTCTGGCTGTGTTTCTCTCTGTCAAATAAATAAAAATCTTAAAAAAAAAAAAAAAAAAGATCGTAAAAAAAGAAAGTCATATAGAAAAAATCCTTAAAAAAATCCTTAAAAACAAAAAACAAAAAACAAAGAAACAACAGTTTAGTAGCTGCCTGAGTTTTGAGAGAGCAAGGAGGATATGGGCTTCAGGGCTTCCACATTCTCCCCAACCTGTCTGTGGGTTATTTCTCATCCCTCACACCTGGAAACAACAAATGGCTTCTGCTGACCAAACACATTACTGCTTTCTGGGCCTTTGTGCCCTTGTTTTCTGGTGCCCTCTGCCAGCTTATTCCTCATTCCTGTACTTCAAGGCCCAGCTGAAAGTCATTTCCGAGATTCTTCCTCTAGGCCAGCACACCTCAGACTTCCAGGTACATGGAGCCCTTGTGTAATGTCTCACTTGGAGGCCTTGCTAAATTGCAGATTTTAATTCTGTAGGTGTGGGGTAAGGCCCGAGACTCTGCATTTCTAACACGCTCCTGGGGGATATAGATGTGGTTGGTCTTTATCAGCAAAGCTGTAGATCTCATTTTTCCTTTAGTCCTTTTTGGAAACTTAAGCCTGTAGAAGCTATTTCAAGGGAAACAAGATGTTCTATACTAAGTCAAGTTAATTTGGCTTTTAGCAATTGGTAAATTCTTGGGGTAGTTATGTGTGGAGACCAGTGTCCTGGTTTGCCTGGCATGGTGGGTTTTTCTGGGACATGGGATTTTTAGTGCTGAAACTGAGAAAGTCCTAAGCAAACCAGGATGAGTTGGTTTCCCTGCCTCTGATGGTGGTTATGTAGTTATAGGTGGTTAATAGCAGGGGCTATACACCTCCTATTTTATAACCTCCACATCAGGTCGAGGTCTTAGATAAAATTTTGCTAAAGCTATGACTGTTTATTAGCCAGCACAGAACAGTCCTACAATAGTCCTACAGCCTAAAGAAGGACAATGGTCTCTCTCTTATTTTTTTTTTTTTTTTAAGAGAGATAGGGGATTAGGGGAAGGGGCAGAGGTAAAGGAGAGAGAGAGACTCTTAAGTAGTCTCCATGCCCAGCTTGGAGCCTGATGTGTGTCTGGGTCTCACGACTCTGAGATCATGACATGAGCTGAAATCAGAGTTGGGCACTGAACCAACTCAGCCTCCCAGGCACTCCTCTACAATTGGTTCTTAAGGCTTTGGGGGAAGACCCATTCTTTCCCTTAGGCACTGCAAGTACCACTAGCATGATAGGTTCTCTGTAAAGTGGACTGAAGGATATCATAATGATAGAACCTTGCAGTTAGTTCAAGTGACAGTCTCTATGGAGAGAGACCAGGACCAAAGGAACACTAGACCTCAGGGACTGCATCAAAAATATTAGACTGCTTGTTGAATTTGTATACTTAATTAATGCAGAGCAATGGGCTTTGTTCTGCAGCCAGTGAGGTGCCCTAAGGGCTTCAGAGCAGAGGGCCTGTACTCACATTTGCTCATTTCCGCCAGGAAATCAGCTCTGTGCCTTTCTCAGCCTTAATTAGATTCACGTTTTGTTGGTCTTTGTGATATTTTGCCTGGAGGATGGGTGCAAGGTCACCTCAAGAACTGACCACTACTTAAATGTACTTTTCTCCTCCACATTCCTTGAGCTTCCCTTTATTTTTTTCAACACCAGAAAGAAAGAGAAGCACAGAATTCTTTTCCTTGGGCTTTCGGGAGCCCACAAAACAAGACCCCTCCCTGCATTCAGAAAAGCCAAATCATATGGGATTCTGGGGTTGCGTTTGGAACAGCTGAAGGTTTTGTTTTTTTTTTTTCCTAAGGAAGAAGGAGGATCTCTTTCTAATTGAGCCTCGGTCTCTTAAATTTTTTTTTTTTTTTTTTAACTTCTGTTTGTTTTCCTGGAAGAAAAGAAAGAAAGAAAAAAAATGTGAGATTTTACTTGCCTCTAGGCCTCTTGGAATTCATGAGGTTGGTGAGTGGGGCTGCTAGGGTAGAAGTTCTGTGAACAGATTTTTCGGAGCAAGTGTTAGCATTGATGAAGCTCTCATCCTCCCCGTGGATTTGTACACCAACCTCTGACACCATTCAGCAAAACAACTTCACCTTTCACCTACTTTCTTTGTTTTCCAGCTGTTTGGTTCATGCTTGGTGTGCACATGGGAGCAACTCTTGATTATTTTGTTTGCTTATATCATTTTTCCTTCGATGAAGGGGAAGGATCGAGGTTCTTGGTGAGGCTGTGGAAATTAGGAGAACAGGAGACCAAGGCGGTGTGAGTGTGTCACTGTTGGAAGGGACTCCAAAGGGCTCTAGAGGTTTGTGGCTCAGAGCTGGATGGCGGCCCTTGTTTCACAGAAAGAAACTGAAGAGCCTGAGACTTGGAGAGGAGAAACAGCTTGCTTGAGGCTGGCAAATGAATAATGAGATCTGAAAGTTTTTCTAATGCTCTCTGTTAAAGTTCATGGAGTCTCAGGGTTGGAAGGGACCTTAACAGTTTTGTGTCAGACTTCAGGCAGATGCTGGATTTCTGGTCTCTGTGTCCTCGTGAAATGGCTGTGTGGCTACTGCTGGCCTTACTGGGTGATGGGGCGACACCAGCCCAGAAAGTGGGGCTTTATTCGATGATTCCTTTGGATGAAGGATATTTGCACTAGGACTGTGTTTTGAACTCACTCTGAATACATTTATTTCAATGATAATTATACTAGTGTTGATGAACTTTCACTGGGAAGGTATTTCCTGGAGCAAACTTTATTTAGTTTTAATCAATTTATTGTAGGACACCAAAGAACCTTTCATTTCCACAAAGAATGAAGCATCTCCTAAACATATCCCCTTAATTTGGACAGAATATCTTATAGCTCTGTTTTGTAGAGCAAATTTAGGAAAATGCTAATCTGAGCTATGGAATAAATTCTGAAAAGGTACCTATAAACTTAATTTTTTTGAATCAAATAATATTTTAAATGTGCTAGAGGAAGTTACTACTCAAAAGCAGTCAATGGAAAATATATTGCTAAGTGAGAAAAGCCATATTTATATAAGTCAATTTTTATATAATATATATATTATAGATCATTTTGGAAATGGATTTTAACAATGCTTATTTTGAGTGTGAAGTTTTGGGAGAACTTTCTTTTCCTTGTCTGTATTTCCTAAATTTCTATATTGAACAGCAGCCCAAAAATAAAAATTCTCAAAATAACCAATGATAAATCCTTTAGGAAAATGAAGAATGCCTTGGGGAGAGAGAATAAGTATTATCTCCTCTTTTGTCTTTTTTAGACTAGAGAGATTCTCTCTCTCATTCTCTGTGAGAAAGACATAGCCAAAATGTCATTTTCCTCCTTCCTTTGATCAAAATCCTACCATGAAATGTATATACATATCAAGTCTAATCTCTTCTGCCTTATTGTGAAGACCCTATGGAACTTGACCCCATTTTCTCCTTCAGATTTACCTAATACTGGTTCCATTCTGATGGCACTCACTTTAGTCAAGCCCATTTCTTGTGTCTCTGTATTTGGATTTTCCTTGTTACAGACAGCATTCTTGCACCTGGTTGTAAACATAGCCATAAAAAGTTCCTAAATTTTATAGCTTTCAACAAGCACTATCAGAGATTGATTCTCTTATTCCAGTTGGGAGAATCCCAAGGAGGGGGCTCTAATTGGCCTGCCTTGGGTCAAGTGCTCACCCGTAACTAGTCAAACAGGTGGGGGGAGTCAAGGCCACATAGGAAAATGTCACGTGGATAGGGATGGGATGAGCAGTTCCCAGGAGGAGGGGGTTCTGGCAAACAATCTCACGGATGTCACACCTAATAGCATGGCGGCTACTGTATACATGGGAGTGCTCAGTACAGACATGTTGGTCAGTATGCTGGAAATCAGGAAGGAAGAACTATGGTTTAGTGCACCACCCTTCCTATTGTTAGAGCAAAGTCAACAAATCTTTACTGAGAGTTGCTCTCTGGGGATTTGATAATTGTTGGACTAGCCTGCAACTCTATTGCACTGTCATTTTTTTTTCTGCTATGTTAACCCCAGGACCTGTGACTATATTCAAATACCCAACAACACTGACATTTCTTTCCCCTAAAGAGAACTCCTAATGACTTCCATTGTTACCTTGGTTTTGGTGACCGGTGAGGCACTTCATTTCCCAAAGGGAGAATGATGAAGTCACCAACACTGCCAGGTTATCAGCAATCATAAGCTCTGGATGTTTCTGAGGAGAAATGTGAGGGAACAAAGGAACCTGATACTTCTTTTTAGAAGAGGGCTATTAGCTCATCCTGGCTAGGTCAGCTGGATGGCAGGAGGGAATAGGAGGAGCATTAGCATGAAATGCTTTACTCTAGAAGGTCCCCTCCAGCTCTAGGGGCACCAAAATCAATAAGTTCCTAGTTCATGAGGCTGGTGGAGAATCTGCTGTTAGAAAGTTAGATGAATAAATCTGTGAGGTAGGGAAGGATGTGTGGCATGAAGACCCAGACATGCCTAGGTCCTCTTGTTCTATCTCTTCAAACTCCGTTCTGGCTTCTGCAGCTTGATCTGGGCTCCCCGGCTGCCTGTGCCTCCCACCTCTCACTTCCAGTTACTGCTGGGTTTTTGACCTACCAATTTGTTCAGAATTTATGCCTCTACTTCTCTCTCTTCTGGCACATGGATGTTTGGTGGGCTCTCTGGTGGTCCCCTGACCTGTCTTTTGAGTCCTTTCTTTTTGTGACCTGTTCTGGAGGTCGTTCATCCAGGTGGCTCTAGACAGCCCAAGCTCCACATCCCTCCCTATTACCTGACTCCAAGCTTCCTGGGGCAGCTCTCAAGATTGCTGGGTGAAGCTTTTTTCTTTGCTGGGCCCCAATGGTACTATGCAGGGCTTAATCTAGACTGTATTAGCATTGCCTCTTTACTTGTGACTACTTGCCGTCTAGCCCATGCTAGACTCGTCTGTGTATCCCCAGCATCTGGCAGAGCCCAGCACAGGGAAGGCTCAGCCATGATTACCAAGGGATTAGGGAAATGTTTACTGTTGCCTTTTCTCTACTCCTTCAGGTTCAGATGTAGCTTATCACCACACTCTTTCCTGTTCTCCTTTTCCACCTGCTTTTCTTCCTTCTTCAACCAGTGTGACAGAGTGTGTATGTAGGGGTTAAGAATGTGTGTTCTAAAATGAAATTATCTCGCTTTAAATCCTGGCTTTTTTACTTCTTAATTTTGCAACTGTTTGCAGATTACTTCACTTCTTTGTGCTTTAGTTTCTTTATCTACCAAAGGGGAGTAATAATAGGGACAGCCTCATAGAGCTTTTGGGAGGATTAAATGTATTAATATGAGTAATGTGCTTGGAGCAGCAAGGATGTGGCATGCAGTAGGCATTCTGGAAGTGCTGGTTGTTGCTGTTGTTCTGTCTTCACTGTTCATTCCACTGAGGGCCATTTGATTTTATTCCCTCTTGTGTTCTTGGGCTAACCCTTAACCTACCCTTTCCTTGTGCTCAGTATTTATGCCTCAACCTTAGTCTGTGGCCTGAATGGCCGCATATTTGCAAACACACGTTTCTAATTGGCTAACTCTGAGCTTTAGTGTGGGAGACAGCCAGCCTCATTCCTTTTACGTGTTAGCATCACCTCCTCTACTAGTGGCTCTTTCCTCAGGCCAAGGCCTGGCTCAAATCTCATCCTTTTAATAGCTGATTGAGGAAACTGTAAAGGAGTAAGGCTTATCTCTGCTTCTAGATCAAAGGTTGGCACACTTTTTGTAAAGGGCCAGGTAGTAAATATTTGAGGCTTTGTGGCCACACATGGTCTCTGACCCTTCTCTATAAATCTCTGATTTGTAGCATTTGTGTGTCAATACTTCCACCGTGACAAATTTCATGCCACAAATATGAGGCCCCTGAACCTGAGACTGGGAAGAGATGCATGACTAGTTCTGTGTAGGTGTAGCATACCATTAAGCCTCTTTCCTGCCCACTGTTGGGGCCCTAAAGCCCAAACACCTCACTGGAGAAAGCTTGAAGGAAACCTTAGCTTCCACAGTCCCTGCCTCAAGATTAGGCTCTTTTCTGTGTTTTGGTTAAATGGGTGTCATTATCTTGCCCTTCCAGACTTCCTAGACCTCAGCTGTTGCCTGTTTGATCGCCAACCCCTGTGTGCTCATCCGACCACCTGACTCCCTGGGCTTCTGTGGAGCACAGATGGTTGTACACTTCCTGATCTACTCTGGCTTCCTGGCTGTCCAGTATCTGACGTGCTTCTGAGCACAGAGGAGCATATCCACTCTACCTCCTGCAGGGGCTTCTGCCTTCCAGGCTGTGACTGCCTTTGCCACTCTCAGTTCTTTTTTGTTGTTTTTGTTTAAGATTTTATTAGTTATTTGACATAGAGAGACAGCAAGAGAGGGAACAAAAGCAGGAGGAGTGGGAGAGGGAGAAGCAGGCTTCTCACTGAGCAGGGAGCCCGATGTGGGGCTTGATCCCAGGACCCTGGGATCATGACCTGAGCCAAAGGCAGATGCTTAAAGACTGGGCCACCCAGGCACCCCTCCCTTCCAATTCTTGCAGCATACCCCTCAGGACTCCAGGAGGCTCACTCTCATCCTACTTCAGTTCTCCTTTCCCTGTCCTGGCTCCTGTCTGATCAGCACCATCTGTCTGCAAAACCCATATGTGATTTTCACTGCCATTGATACACACAAAAAATAGTCATTTGGTATTTTCTGTGTGCCAGGTTCTGTCTAGGCATGGAGGATACCTCGGTGACCAAATAAGTAAGGATTATCTCCCCTTGGGGAGATTATGATAAAATATGAGGAAGCACAAAACTATAGACATAATAAAAAATAATATATTATAAAAAAAGTGATAAGCAGGATGCAAAAAATGAGCAGGGAAAGACGACTTGACAGTGCTGGTAGAAGGCATGTGGTTAGAGTAGCCTCTTTGACAAGCTGACACTTGAGTAAAGCCTTAAAAACTACTCCATGTTCTCTACTTTAATACACAACATCTGCTCGTCATTAGCACCTGGTCATACAGTAGGTCGCTCACTTCAGCCTGAGAACTTCAGGACTTTATATTTCTCAAGGAGGGACTCTTTACAGTAAGAGAGGTAGAAAGTGTTATGATTGTGTGCTTAGGCTTTGGTGTTAGAAAACATGGCCTTGAATCCTTGCTCTGTGGCTAATTAGGGCGGCTGGAAAGGTTTGCCTAATTGCTAGGCAGTGTGTTTCTTGAGGGCAGTGGCTGGATCTCTCTTGTTCACCCTGTTGCATCCATGCCTAGCATAGTAGAATCTGACTCTGTTAGTACTTGTGAAATGAATGAGTTCAAAGTTAGGTTTTTGGTTTGCTAATTAGCCATATTGTCTTGGGAAAATTCCTTTCTGAGCTTTCAGTTCCTCATATGTAAAATGGGCATGTAATCATCAGGAATAGAGGAATCATTTCATCATGTTACTGTAGGAGTTAAATTTTAAGAATTTATAATCTGTATAGAGCACTTACCACAGTGCCTAGCACACAGCTATTGCTTACTCAATAAATGTTAGGAATGGTTACTGTTTGTTATAGTCAGCATACAGAATCAATGTTCTATGTCAGAGATGCTGTTATGGAAAGAGTCCTTGCTTCCTTCCTCACTACCTTGGTCCCATCAACCAAGCCTGCACAGTGCCTGCACAGTTGTAACCTTTGAGGGAGTGTGAGAGGTGTGCAGGGGGGTAGATAGTGGGGAGGGTGGGGGCTGGAGGAGCATAGGAGCAGAGGAGAGAGCCGAGGTAGCAGGACTGAAGGGGTCCCTGGAGCACTGGGACCAGAACAGAGGCTGTTGTATAAACATGCAGTCACTCAGCCAGAGTTGGGGAGTGGAGTCGCAGTGTGCACATAGTAACACAGAGGAGGGGGATTGATGGAATGTTAACTGAGATTAAACAGAGTAATTATTAGGGCATAGGCATCACTAGTGAGGTCTGGAGACAAGGCCTAGACCTTGTATCCTGTGCCAGGGTCTTTCTCCATCTCAAAGTATATTCTCAGTCCAAGTTCCCTGGCTTTCCCAGCAGTCCCCAGTGTCTGCTGAACTAACTCTCTTGCCTTTTTGATTGTCTTCAATCTGGTCTCCCAAGTTTTCTCTCATGAAGCAGTCAGCTTGGATGAGGACCCCTGCTGTCTCTTTGGGCGTGGTCAGGGGCATCACTTGCTAACTCATTAGGAATGTAACCAACACTGGTTGTTCTCAGTGAGTATAGACAGTTGTTCGGTATTGTTACACAGAAGGCAGCCTTCTGACCAAAAAGGCCCAGTGGTAGAAGTCTTCTCTTTCTACTAGGCTTCTGGCTGGAAGCAGATGTTTTATGAAAGTAAGTTGCCATCCAGTTAGTTGGCAACATTTGTTTAGGACCCACTGCACGTCTGTCCCTGTGATGAGGGAGAAACATTTCAATGCAGAAAAGATAATGATCCTCATCAGACTCTCTGATTATTTCCTGAGGATTGATTCCTAGAAGTGACTTTACTTTTCTAAGGCTTAAGAATACTTTTCAGGCTCTTTATACATATTGCCATATTGTCTTCCAAAAAGAATGTACCAATTCACATGCCCACTCATTGCATTTGATAATGCTCATTTTATCATACCATTGCTAGTACAAGGTATTATTACAAGTTTTTAAATATATCTAAGGGAGAGGCAAAATGGCTCTTCTTTGGCATTTCTTCAAAATGGCATTTCTTTGATTAAAGCTTCACTTTTTATTAAAAAAGGGATTGAACATTTAAAAATGTTTGTTTGCTATGGAGATAATAATACTTGGTATCCTCACCACATTAGGTCTGGCAGAATATTGACTTTATCTTTTTTTTAAAAAGAGATTTTATTTATTTGACAGAGAGAAACACAGCCAGAGAGGGAACACAAGCAGGGGGAGTGAGAGAGGGAGAAACAGGCTTCCTGCCGAGCAGGAATCCCAATGTGAGACTCGATCCCAGGTCTCCAGGATCATGACCTGAGCCGAAGGCAGTTGCTTAACTAACCGAGCCACCCAGGTGCCCCGACTTTATCTTCTTTTTGGCTGAATTTTATTTATAGCATTTTTTTAAATTTATGGCATTTGTTTTTTTTTTAAAAACACATACAGTAAAATTTACTTTGTTATTGTGTTCATTTTTCTGATTTTGAAAAGTATGCACAGTGTGTAACTTACTAACACAATCAGAATATAAGGTTTTCTTCCCCAGATTCCCTTATGCTGCCTCTTGTATTCAAACCTTCTATCAACTGTTAGCTCCTGGCAACTACGGATCTATTCTATGCCTATATGTTTGCCTTTTCCAGAATGATAAAACAGTGTCTTTAATAGAATTAAAAAAAATTTTTTTAAGGTTTTATTTACTTATGACAGAAAGAGATAGCGAGAGAGGGAAAACAAGCAGGGGGAAGCTGGAGAGAGACAAGCAGGTTCCCTGTGGAACAGGGAGCCCAACATGGGGCTTGATCCCAGGATATAGGGATCATGACCCAAGCCAAAGGCAGATGCCTAACAACTGAGCCACCCAGGAACCCCTAGAGCAAAAATTTTTTAATTTTAAGTTCAGTTTATCAATATTTTTCTTTTTTGAAGTTTTAATATAAATGTTTTAAATATTTCATTTAATTATATTTTTTATTATGTGAAGTTAGCCAACATATAGTACATTAGTTTTTGATGTAGTGTTCAACGATTCATTAGTTACATATAACATAACATTATTCTTTTACATATATTGTGCTTTTTTGCCTACCAAGAACTTTTTGCCCTACCCAAGGTCACAAATATTTTTTCCTCTGTTTTCTTCTAAAAGTTTACTAATTTTACATTTATGTCTTTAACCCGTTTTGTTAGATTTTGTGCAAGGTGTGAGATGTTGGTCAAGGTTCATTTTTTTTTTTTTACATTGATATCCACTTCTGGCACCATTTATGTTTTTTTTTTTTTTTAAAGATTTATTTATTTATTTGACAGAGAGAGAAAGATCACAAGTAGGCAGAGAGGCAGGCAGAGAGAGAGAGAGGAAGAACCAGCCCTATGAGGGCCTCGATCCCAGGACCCTGAGATCATGACCTGAGCTGGAAGCAGAGGCTTTAACCCACTAAGCCAGTCAGGTACTGTCTGGCACCATTTGTTAAAAAAATCTACCTTTTTTCTGTTTAAATGCCTTTGCACTTATATCAAAAATCTGTTGACCATATGTGTTTTTTTCTGACCTCTCTCTTCTGTTTCACTGATCTGTGTATTTATCCTATCCCTAATACCACATTGTCTTGATGATAGTAAGTTCCCATACTTTTGCCTCTTCCAGAATGACATGTAAGTGGAATCATACAGTATATAAAATTTGTGTCTAGCTTATTTCTCTTAGAGTAGTGAATGTCTTTGAAATTCATCCAAGTTGTTGAGTACTTCAGTGTGTCATTCATTTTTATTGCCTAGTAGCACTGCAGTATATTGATGTACTAGAGATTTATTAACCATTCACTTGCTGTTCTTTTTCAAAGTTGGTTTGACTGTTATAGTTCCTTTGCCTTTTTAAGAGTCAACTTGTAAATATCTTTAAAAACTTGCCCTCTTATTGGGACAGTGTTGGGATTTCTAGTAGTCTAGAGATCAGTTTGGGGAGAATTGTCATTAACAATATTGAGTCTTCTAATCTATGAATATGGTATATCTTTCTATGGATTTAACTCTTAAATTTTTTTTCATCAGTAGTTTTTAGCTTATATATAAGTCTTTCATGTTTTGAACTTGTCAGTGGTATTGTTTTGGAAGTTTCAGTTTCAATTGTTCTTTGCTAGTATAAAGACATATAATTAATTCTTTGTATTTGACCTGTTTCTGATTTTGACCTCTTGGAAAACACCTCCCATTGTAAAGAAGTCCAGTTTATTCTGGTGGGAGAGAGACCCTGGAGGATGAGAGGCCATATACTGAGGTGTCCAAGCCAGCAATTAGCACCCACTGCCAGATTTGTGAGTGAGGTCATCTTCGCTATTCTGGCCTCAACCAAACTCCTACCTGAATGTAGCCACGTCAATTAACCCATATGATGCTACAGAGAACAGAAGAACTGCCCACCTGAGCCCAGCCATCCCACAGTGTTGTGAGAAATAATAGATCTTTGTTGTTTTAAACCATCAAGTTTGGGGGGAGGTTTGTCACAGCAATAGACAAATGATACCAGGCTTATAATTGTTCACTTAGCTAGTCCTGGACACCATCGCCTGGCCATGAGCTAGGCTTTTATATTTCTTACTAGTCTCCTTGTTGCCAGAGTTAAACCTTGTATCCCCAGGGATAGCCACTGGCTGCCAGGTCACACCTCTCTCTCTTGCCCACTTACCCCACATTGGTGTAGTCCAGATGGCCAGCATCTCTGCTTGAACTTGCATTTGGCCAGTGAGAGGCCTTTGCTAGCTTTGGGCTGTGCTGATTCTGGCTGCTGTTTGCTCACTTAGCTGACAGCTGCCTGTCTGCTTGGTTCCTTGGGTGCTCACCACAATGTCCTCTCTCTGCCCTGATCAGAAGCTCTGGGACATTCATTTGCAATAGGTCCTTCATACCTCCTGATATGAGATTCTTTTTCTGTGGGGACTGTTTCATGCTGCTACAAGTAGATCAGTATTTCTCAGACCTGAAACCCCAGCTGTAGTTCTAAGAATTGGCAGCTGCTTAAACCTGACCTAGAACCTATAGAGTGGCTGGATTTTATTACTTGCTCTGTAAAAAGACTCGGAACCATGGGGATATCTTAGTTAGTTAAAAAGAGTAAGTCACAGCAAATACTTCCTGGCCTGCCCTTACCAGCTGTGCAATTTGGGACAAGTTCCTAAGCTTCTATAAACCACATTTTCTTTACTTGCAAAACGGGGATAATAATTCTTGAAAAGATAATACCTATGCATCGTTGAGCAATACGCCTGGCACATAGCAAATGGGTAATAGTAGTAGTTACTATAATTAACATTGAAAGTCAAAGATAGAAGGAGCCCTTAGAAATTATTTAATGTAAGGACCACATTTTTCAGTAGGAGAAAGGCCCAAAGAGACCAAGAGACTTGTGCAAGATCACGAGAGCTCATTAGTAGTTGAACAAGGACTAGAACACTAGTTTCTCAACCTCTAATCTCATGCCTTTCCCATTGTACCACAATTTGTTGGCTTAGTATGCCCTGGAGAGAAAAGGGGGAAGGAAGAAACTACAAAGTATCTACTTTATTGGTGCTTCTGTATAGATCATGTCATTTTTATCCCCATGATACTTCTATAAATTAATCTTCACTTTATAGATAAGACACTGGGGCTCAGAGAAATTAAAATCTTGCTTAAAGGCCCCAGGGCAGTAGAAGGAGGGCTCCAGCCCAGGCCTGTCTTACTCCAGAGCCAGCCCTTGCTTTTCCACCATCTCATGTTCTTCCTGGGTTAGGGTGGGCATCCTGAGAACCACAGGGAAGAAGTGTTTCTTCAGGGCTTGGCAACAACCTAGCTGCATTTCTTCTCAGTTCTCAGCTGCAGTAGCTGGTCTGCACGCAAGAGCCTTTTATCCTTCCTTCCACACAATCATTTTAACTGAAACCAAGTGACCAAATCTTAAGGTAATTCTGCAGAACTGGCGGCAAGAGGCCTGGCTGGGCCTTGGGCCGCTCACCCCAAACGTGACATGCACAGAGAGTGGAGCTGACATTGTTTAGCTCTCTGCTCAGCAGTGCTCAGCCAAGCCTCCCGGTCTAAATTGAGCCCTTAATCGTTTTCCTGGCATTTGCTCAGACAGGATTTTATTTTCTAGTAATAAAAGCTCTTACATTGTAGGAAAAAAAAATCTGCCTTTTTTTCTAGCTTTTGTGAATGCTTCACCACCTGTCCTTTCTCCCCCTTGTTTTTTTGTGCTTGGGGCAGAGCCAGATTGTTTTGTGCTTGCTGTCAAGTTTCGGGGAGCTCTGCCTGGCTGTGCACTTTGACAGTGCCCCTGCTTCTTACTGGCAGCCTCCCATCTCATGGACTGAGAGGTTTAATCCTGCAAGCTTGACTTTTGGGTCTGTGGGTGGCACAAGGAAGAGGGTCCCAGGGAAGGAGAAATGAAGTGAGTCACCGAGGACCTCTCACCTAAAAAAGCTCTTGTTGGCTCACCTCTTTTCTTTAAGAATTTTTTGTGGCTTCCCGGTGCCTGCAGAATCTAGTGCATACTTTCTGAGGTGCTATTCAGACCCATCTGCTTCCTCAGCCTCCTTTTTGTTGGTGAAAAGGAAAAGAAAATATAGATACTTAAAAAAGTAAAAATGAAACTCATCAGAATCTTCACCACCATGATATATTGGTATGTATCTTTCCCGACCTATGTATATGTATTTATATGTATATATAAAATATATATATTTAAAACATATAATTTCTTTGAATTGTTATTCATTTTTAATTTTTTAAACAAATTGTCCTTTGAATAAATTCAGCTATGAAGCAAAAAAGACAAGCCTCATTAACATCTGTATTCTGACCTGCATATATGGTGACAAGTGTTTGTTATAGAGTGAACCCAGGACAAAACCATACCAGTAAAATAATGACCAAAAGATATATTTGAAAAAATTTTAAGGCCTTTGCCATTTCAATTTGTCACTCTAGCCTTGTCTTTAACTACTCCCACAATGTACACTAACCATTATCTCCAGAGTTCCCCTTCTATAAATGTATCATGCACTTTCACATTTCTTTTTTTTTCCTTTTTTTTATTGTTACTTAAATTTAAATTTTTTTCCAGTGTTCCAAGATTCATACCCCATTCCCCACACCCAGTGCTCCATGCAATAGGTGCCCTCAGTACCCATCACCAGGCTCTCCCATCCCCCCACCCCCTCCCTCCAAGTCCCTCAGTTTGTTTCTGTGTTCAAAGTCTCTCTTGTTTCGTTTCTCTCCCTGGATTACCCTATTTCCCATTTACTTTCCTTCTCCTACTATCCTCTAGGTTACCCCTTATGCACCACAAGTAAGTGAAACCATGTGATACTTGACTTTCTCTACTTGGCTTATTTCACTCAGCATAATCTCTTCCAGTCCAGTCCATATTGCTACAAAAGTTGGATATTCATCCTTTCTGATGGAGGCATAGTATTCCATTGTATATATGTACCACATTTCTTTATCCATTCATCTGTTGATGGGCACCTTGGCTCTTTCCACAGGTTGGCGATTGTGGCCATTGCTGCGATGAACATTGGTGTACATATGGCCCTTCTTTTCACTACATTTGTATCTTTGGGGTAAATGCCCAGTAGTGCAATTGCAGGGTCATAGGGTAGCTCTATTTTTAATTTTTTTAAGGAAATCTCCACACTGTTTTCCAAAGCGGCTGTACAAGTGTTGGAGAGGCTGCGGAGAAAGGGGAACCCTCTTACACTGTTGGTGGGAATGTAAGCTGGTGCAGCCACTTTCACATTTCTGCATCTTTGTACCTGCTCTTCTTTCTGCCCGAAACGCTCTTGACACCCTTCTTCACACATGGTAAGCTCTAACAAAGTGAATTACACTTCTTCACTTCCTTTCCTGCCTGGTAAACTCCTATTTACTATTTTAAACTCTGCTGAAATAGCTCCACCTCTGTGAAACCCCATTCTCTCCCCAAACCCACACTTGTCCACTCAGCAATTAGCCGCTCACTATCCATTTTGGGATCCATGGATTTGCCACCTCCCACTCCAAACTGTCTTAACACTGAGCTCTTCCAAGGATTGGAACCCAGTATGGGCTGGGGAGACAGGCATCAGTTCTGTCAGAAGCAGCAATTTGGGGTGCCTGTGTGGCTCAGTCGTTAAGTGTCAGGTCATGATCCCGGTGTCCTGGGGTCGAGACCCGCATCCTCCCTGCTTGGCAGGAAGTCTGCTTCTCCCTCTTTGTCACTCCCCCTGCTTGTGTTCCCTCTCTAACTGTGTTTCTCTCCATCAAATAAAATCTTAAAAAAAAAAAAAAAAGGCAGCAATTTTAGGGATGAATTTGAGCCGAGGCATATTGCAGAGGGCCCGGCACTGCTGGACTCGTCAGAGCAGCCTTGCACTGACATTTGGTCAGAGATCCCAAATTGCTAAGGAGACCCCTGTTGTTTGCGGGCCTCCTCCTTCTCTGGCAAGAGCCAACCTTCAACCTCAGAGAACAATATAGTGCCAGAGAGCTCTCTTGGCAGACCTTGGATGAATTGTTTACTCTCTTATTGTTGAGTGAATGCAAGCTTCTGTGTGGTGTGTCCAATGCTGGGCACGTCTGAGGAGCCTCTCAAGATGCTTGGGCCAGAATTCTAGACTTAATGGCAATGGGCTGCAGGAGAAGGGGGAACACCTGGCGTCCCCACCCTTGACCAGATCTCCTGCCATATCTTTGGCAGGGGAGGTACATTTTGTTCTCTCTGATTCACCTTTGCCCCCAGCTCCCTGTACTGTGCTTCCACCCCCACCTCCACTTAAAAGGGAAATTTTCTATTTTCTTATTGTTGTGCAGTTGTTTCCGGTATCCTCTTCTTTGCCACCGTGCCGTGCAGCTCCTGTGTCAAAATCTTGCACATCTTTCCAGCTGACCTTCTGTCTTCCAGACTTGGAAGCACTGAGATGAGAGTCAGGAGAAATGGCTTACTGGATGCTGCAGCTGAGTCGAGCAGCCTTTGTCGAAAATGCGAATTAGGTGCTTACAATGTTGTGGCTCACTTTTGGGTGGCCTTCATTAAGAGAAGGGGCTTCTAGCCTTGCTGTGTGACACACTTCCATTCTCAGGCTTCCTGAGAATGAAGAAATGAAACAAAAGAGGTGATGGAAACATCTAATGATACCTCAACTTGCATGATATCTCCAGGTCTTACCAACCTGAGGGGATCACTATTGGGGTCATATTAGGGATTATGGCCTATATTTTGCTGACCCTTACAACTGAGAATTTGTGCCCAGAAGCATTTCACAGCCACTCACAAGTACACCTTTCATTCTTCCTTTCACATCGATATTGGTACTGTCTCTGGATCACCTGGAAGCTTGCAGGTGAGGTACAGTGGGTGTCTTATGTGCTCATGTCCGCACCAAGAATGCTTTCCCCTTCTATGGAAACTCTTCAAGTGACTAAGCAGCGTTGAATGCTCTAGAGTTTTCCCTGTGCTGAGAAGAGTGCTCTTCCCTCTGATGTTCCCCGCCTATACTCCCCTACCCCTACTCCTGCCCCATTTTGCATCTTAATTTCTGATTAGGCCCTAAAGCGGTAATGTTTCTGTGTGAAAACAGCTCCCCAACTTCTGCATGGAGCCCCTCTTTCTGCTGAGTTCTGACTTCTGGATGTGGCACTGGGCTAGCATACATGCTGTAGCTTCCTACCCATCTTTGTCTCTTTTCCTGGCATGTGAGCAAAACCACTTCCTAATTCTCATGTGGAGTGACTCCCAGATGCCCCAGATGCCACTTTTTCAAACACATTCGGCATGGCTGAACCTGGTTAGGCTTAAGTTGGGACCCCATTAAAATGATAAATGTTTTTCCACTTTTTTTTTTTAAATTTTTATTTATTTATTTATTTGACAGAGAGAAATACAGTGAGAGAGGGAACACTAGCAAGGGGAGGGAGAGAGGGAGAAGCAGGCTTTCCGCCAAGCAGGGAGCCCGATGTAGGGTTCGATCCCGGGTCTCCGGGATCATGACCTGAGCCGAAGGCAGTCGCTTAACCAACTGAGCCACTCAGGCGCCCTGTTTTTCCACTTCTTTGCAGTTTACAAAACCCTTTTACATAACATTCTTTCACTTAATCTTTGAAATAGCCCTTTGAAGTACCTGTTGTGTATAGGCTCACTTTATGGGGAGTATAATAAGTTGAGGTTACTTATTTAGTATGTGTCAGAGCTAGGAATTTTCAGTACTATTTTTTGGGATACTAGACTCCCTCTGTAATAGGACCACATTGTCCAAGACTTAGAAAGTTGATGGGGATGTGGATAAAGTCAAAATGGCTGTCTTCACATCTGGAGTTGGATGCAACTGGCAACACTCAGTGGTGATTGAAATCTCTGATAGAACAATGGCTAGAATTATGCAGTCGAGGCAGAAATGACTAGACTGTCTTCCCAAGAAGCTTATGAGGCTTTTCTGTTCTTTTTTGGCTGGTCTTCATTTTTTCATCTGTGCTCCACAGCACTTGGTTAGGACATATCATGTAGTTGTTTTTGTGGGTCTTTTATCATGCTTGTTCTGCTATAGGTTAATTGAGGGCAGATACCATGTCTGGATCTTTGCATGCTCCATAGCAAGAGCTTTGAATATAGTAGGTACTCAGTAAATGTTGGAAGAAAGAATGACTATTTCTTCATGTTTCCCACTTAGATTTCCAAGGGGTAACTCAACTGTAGCTGTATCTTTCGGGCATGGTACATGATCAGGCAGAATAACACGAGCATATTGGTCTCCTGCCTCAGTTCTCTGTCTTTATGTTGCCCAGCTACTCCCTTTTAAGCCCACTGATGCATTTCACTTCTAATTTCCCTCCCTTCCTGATCCCCACCTACTATTTCTGAGTCTAAACCAATTCAGGAAGTAGATCAAGCACCTCAGTGCCATTGGTGAACTTGAAGGCCAGTCATTCCCCCAAACTTGGGGTTTGATGGTCTAGTGGCATGTCCTCCCAAGTGACATTTGTCCTCTTCCTGTCCATTGTTGGCTTAAGCCACAGATCTAGCTTATTCCTGACCTCTAGTTCTCCTGCCCAAAGACACTGTCACCTTTTAGGACTGGACATTAGCCTTGAACTCAGCCCGAGACTGGGCCCTGACATCTGAGTGGCACTTGCCAACTGTTTTCCCGGGGTTAGGAACTTGGATTTATATACCAATCTGTTTCTGACCATGGATCATTTGTCTGCAAATAATTCCCCACCTGTCTGTCTTTCTGATGGGAGGTGGGGAGGTGGGGAGGTGGGGAGAGACAGGATGCTTGGATTCTTCTCTGTTCTGCTCCACTCATTTGATTGGACCAGTTGTTTCAGTCATGCTTGGGCTTGCTGTGCCCTCTGGCCATTGTGCCTCACCCATCTGGCTGCCAGTCTGGTGTTTGCCTTTGCAGCTGGGCCTATTCCTTCTGCTAAAGATATGTCTGTGTATATTGTAGGGCCAGGGTTTTGTTTTGTTCTCTTTGCTTATTTGCCATGGCTGTGACATGCCCATAATGCCTTGCGCATACCCAGGCTAAAAATTCATTTGATTTCATCTTACTGTGCTGTTTAAGAGGTTTGGCATGGAAGAAAGATTGAAACTAATTGGATAAACTAAAGATTAATGCTTAGGGTGGTTCTTATTGATCTGTCCTGTTTCTATTATTATCAATTTTTGCCCACATTCAGATTCCAAATATTGCCTCCTAGGAAACTAATATACTTGATCTAACTCAAGTCAGATATATCTTAGTCAGAAGGGTCCAGGTTCCTTTTGGGAGGTGTCACTTCACTGGACTAGATATCCTACATAGTCTGGGAAAATACACCTTGGTCATCACTCTTTATGGATCTTTTTAACATAAATGTTGTAGAAGATTTAGTCATAGCTTTTTTAAAATAGCAATAAGTTGTGGAAACATCTTTTTAAAGAGTGATTTGGTTCAAATAAATTAATGTTTCATCTAGAAAAACAGGCAAGGGGTTGCAGAATGAAGAGAAGTATGGAAGAACCATGTTACAGTTTAACAATAGATCAGATTGAGGACTTCACTCCTGAGGGAGAAAGAAAGCATTGGGTTTGACAGATTCCACCGTAATTAAATATTATTGCTTTGTAAGGAGACTGAGCGACAGGATAGTTCAGGACTTCTTAAATCCATCTCAGTTCTACAGGGTATCTCCACTTGGTTTTCTAGTGGATATTTCAATTCTAACCTGTCCCAAACTGAACTTCTGATTATCATTCCTGTCCATCATTTTCCTCCTTCTTCCCATCTCTCTTTGAAACCTGCTTCACTCTAAGCCATCTTATTTTAGTCTGTGGTAGCTTTCTCCTTTTAGTTGTTCAAGTCCCAAACCTTGAACTCATCCTTGATTTTTTCTTTCACCTGTGAGTCTATTGGAAATTCTGTGAGCTTCACTTTAAAAATAATTTGAGAATCTGACCATTTCCGACCATTTCTATTGTTATTTCCCCGGTCATAGCTATCATGGTCTTTCACTTGGTATACAGGGCCTCTTAATAGGTCTCTGATTCTACCATTACCCCCCTCTTCTTCCCTCCTGTCAGTTTATTCTCAACATAGTTTTCAGTTGCAGCCTTGGCTCCTAAAGTCTGTTATGGTTTCCCAGTTTTTACCCAAAGTAAAAGCCAAAATATTCATCATAGCCTCCGAGGTCTTCAGGTCCTCAGTTAGCTCTCTGATCTCATCTCTTATCACTTTCTCCTTTGTTAACTTTATTCTGGCTATGCTGCTCTTGCTGTTTCTTGAACATGTCAGACATATTTCTGCCTTAAGGCCTTGGCACTGGCTGTTCTTTCTTTCTTTCTGAAATGTTCTTCCCCCAGAAATCTGATAATAGCTCAGTCAACTCCCTCTCAGTCTTTGAATCTTTACTTAAATGTTACCTTCTCAATGAGGTCTATCAGGACCATCTTTTTAAATACTGCCCCACCCCACCCTGCTGTCTATTCTAATCTTTCTTACTGACTCTACTTCTTTCATTGTAGTACCTATCAGTTTTTCACATACTATAACAACTTATTTATTATATCTAGTGTTTATTAGAAAGCTTTTAGCATAGAGTCTTGCCTAGAGTAGACTGGCAACAAAGGTTACTTTTTTTTTTTTTTTTTTTTTTAACAGAGATGATGACTTGAAACATTTTTTTAGTTTAGGTTTGCTTTATAAAATGTAGAACTTTCTTAAGCACCATCTTTTTTTTTTATTGTTGAGGTGAGATTCACATAATAGAAGCTAAAACATTTTGAAGTGAACAAATCAATGGCATTTAGTACATTCATAATATTGTGCAGCATATATTTTTGGACATAACCTTTATGTATTGTGCAGTCACTTTCAAAATATATTTGAATCAGCAGTACCTTTAAACTTGGTCTTCCAGCGATTTCTTTTGTGCCACAAATTTAAAAATAAAAAAATGAAGCCACACTGACAACACAGATTGTCTGACCTCTTGACTGTTTTACAGGAGGGAACTCTCAAACCCGACAGCTTAGATATAGAGTTAAAAAAATAAATCCCTCTATGTTTATAGGCCTTAAAAAAACAAACCAACTTTCTGTGAAGTTTAGTGGTTTTGTTAATTGTTTCAAGATGTTGGGTGTTTTAAAGTGTGTTGTAAAAGCTCTCCGTGATGACAAAACAAAACTCATTAACTAGTCCTTCCCTGTTGAGATTTTACTTAAAAATATAAAATGTGAAAGTTCATGGTAGGACAGTTTTAAAACTGCAGATTTAAACTTATTGCCACTAGGAAAGGAAAAAATAGAGATAATATTGATACACCCTGCTTTTTGAGCTAGATCTGGGAATCATACATCTCCCTCCCTTCATTCTTTCCTTGTCCCTTTAGGGTACCATAAGGTTAATTTAAGAAAATTTCTAGAAGGATGCACAAGAAATGGTTAAACTTTCGCCTCTGCAGAAGGGTTCTGGGAGTGGTAGGAAGAAGATTTATTTTATAATTACACAATATACCTTTGTGTACTGTTTGAGTTCTTACCCAAGACATGTATTATAGTTTCAGTAAACAAACAAATACAACAACAACAAACTAAACTTTTGTTTAATTTCTCTGCGTACCACATGGTTCTGAGCATTTATTACTCAGAACTCTTTGAAGTGATAGAAACCCATATAAGTTAGCCTGCACAGATAAGGGAGGTGGTTTACTGGGTCACAATAGTAGGAATGGAGTAGTTCATAGAACTACAGGAAGACCTACAAGAATTAGGATCTCAGGGGTAAAATTAAAGCCTCCATACTACCAGGAATTCTTTTCTCCTTCTGTCATTATCATTTCTACTTGCATTTTCTCCTCTTTGTATGTTGATGTCATTCTCTCCTACTTTTGCATATGGACACGGTTACGGGTAGTCCCAGCTTGGGAACCACAGAGGGGGCGGAAAATACCTTTGTCCCTAAGTTTCTATTTCAGTCCTGATGAAGCATTCTAATTGGTTTTGCTTGTGTCACATGCTTCACTTTGCTGTTGCCAAAGGAGTTGGTCAGAACTGGATAATTTGCCCAGTGCATGACCAGGGTAGAGGAATCTTGCAACAGAAGGAACATGTGAAAGCCTTTTGGGAGAAAAAAATAAATTACCAGTCCACTACAATCTACATCTTGACTACCCAGTCTAATACGTTCTTCCTGTAATTAGTATTCTAAGAATGTTCCAGGCCAACCTAACATAGCCATCATACAGATCCCTAAAATATATTCATCCTCTCCTGATTTAGCTCCAAATCCAAATCCTTGGGAGATCTTCCTTCTTCTCAGGAGGCTTTGAATGAGACTTTTCTTGGTTCAGCCACCCATGTCTAATTGAGGAATATGATATCCTTAGTGAAAATCTCCAATTTAGAAAGGATTAAAAGGGGGACTCAGTCTGTGGTAGTAATCTTTCTATGATAAGTATTACCTCCTAGTGAACAGGAATAGCAAAGATTCACCTATCTGGCAAAGGAATGAGTTCCTTAGACACATTATGGCAGCTTCAAGTTCTCCAAAATAGAAGGAATGTCACCAGAGTGAAGTCCTTACACAGGTCAAGCTTTTTCAGTCCCTCTGGTGCTTCTCAGATATCCCCATTCTAACATCTGGAACTTCAGTCTTTTTAAATAAAAGCATTTATGTTGTTAATCATAAAGCACTGTCTGTAAGCAGAAATGGTTTTGCAGTAAAGTTACATATATTTATTCATTTAACGTTTAATTTGTATTAACATGGAAATCCAGACTTTTCTGTCTTCACTGTTTTGAATTAGAAGGAATCATTCAGCTCATTTTTGAGTAGTGGACATGTTCCTCAAAATAGAGTATATGTGTTTATCTATCTCATACATATGATATATATTTATATCTATAATCTCCTAAATATACCTATAAATCTATATATTTTTCCAGGAAATAAACATTTAGGCAATTGTATTTTGAAGACTGTTGTTTCATACATGCTTTCATGTACTTGAGGAAGGGGTGGATACTCTTGGTTTCTTACCCTTTTCACCCAGCTTTGATTTTTTTTCATTGGCCATAGAAGTTCTTTCCAATGATACTGAGAGTCCAGTCATTAAGGACTTTAATGAGGGGTGGGGGAAAGAAGAACTAAGGCTTCAGGTATGAAAAGATGAAAGGGCTAGGTGAGAAAGTAAGAAGGGTCATTGACCCAGAGTCCGAAAAAATGGTTTAAGAAAAATCTAGACAAGTGAATTCAGAACAGTTGTGTGATGGGCTTTGTCTTTGTGCTCTGGGGTCATGTTGGATCAGAAACCTTTCCAGCTGACTGTGCAGTATTTATAGGACTGAAAGCCTTACATTAACTGTTCCCAGGACTTCTGAAGATCAAGCATTCACCCTTTATGAAACTTTGATCATTTAAAGTCAGATATCTTCCAAAGTTTTCCTTGCAGCAGAACCAATGCCTAGTTTACCACCTTATACTGTAATTCTTTGTCTGCCACTGGCTACCCCTCATAGTGTTCCTACTAAAATTATTAGACTAAAGGGGACTCATAGACCCTCAGGGAAATGATGAGGAGTTTCCACACCAGAGGCCCCAAGCTGGAATAGCAATAAATGGATCTTTTTTCCAGTCTATTTCAAGTCAGGCAATGTGGAATTGAGTTTTTTCTTTCCTCTTTCTAATGATACTTTGCCTAAGGTTGCAGGGAGACTCAAGGTAAAATTTTAACCAGCTGATTCTCCACTGTATATCTCAGACAGTTAACTCCTCATCTAGAGTGGAGAATGAGGATGGGAAGATTGGAGAGCATGCTAGTCTTCTACAATAATCATTTTTTTTCCTTAAGATTTTATTTTTAAGTAATCTCTATACCCAGTGTGGGGCTTGAACTCACAACCATGAGATCAAGAGTCGGATGCTGTACCAACTGAGTCAGCCAGGCACCTCTACAATCATCATTCTTTTTTTTTTTTTTTAAGATTTTATTTATTTGACAGAGAGAAACAGAGCCAGAGAGGGAACACAAGCAAGGGGAGTGAGAGAGGGATAAGCAGGCTTCCTGCCGAGCAAGGAGCCTGATGTGGGACTTGATCCTGGGTCTCCAGGATCATGACCTGAGCCGAAGGCAGTCGCTTAACCAACTGAGCCACCCAGGC